>CM069147.1:39229537-39269369 GCA_035221665.1 Okamejei kenojei
ATAATAACACCATTCACATGCTGAACTCGGGTCTGCCGATAGATTTCTCACATTGTATTTATTTATCTGTTATTTATCTAATATTGCTATCCATCTATGTACTGACACTAAATGCATTTCGTTGTACCCATTACTTGTATCTGTGCAATGGACATTAAGTTGAGTTGAATTGAATCGGCGCGCGCGCGCGTGTGTGTGTGGACTTTTGTTTGTTGTTCACATCTACTCGAAGAAAACGACGCACTAAACGGGAACATTTTCACATTTCCGGTGAGATTTACCCCTGGAGTCTCTAAATCGGCTTACCTGAAATGTTGTGCTTTATTTCTTAGTTCTTAATATAATGTTCACAAATCCGATCCAACTTTGAATTCAAAACGCTGTTGGGTCCGTCTCTGGTTGAGGTCTCTCTCCCCCTCCTCTTCCTCTCCCCCCTCCTCTTCCTACTCCCCCCCTCTTCTCCCCCTTCTTCTTCCCCCTCTCTTCCCCCCTTCCCCCTCCTTCTCCCCCTCTCCCCCTTCCCCCCAACTTCTCCCCCTCTCCCCCACCCCTTCCTTTTCCCCCCATCCCTCGCACCCCCCTCTTCCCCTCTACCTCGCCCCCTTCCACTGTTTAGTGTGCGGTGTGACGCCGCACGGCCGCCCCTCCCCCTCGCAAAGCTAGTTGAGGGGGCCGGGACCCAACAGGTTCCCCCTTTGAAATTCAAAAAGCCTGTTTTTCGCTGATGACGTCACAATGGATCTGCTGCTGCTGTCTGCTCGCGCTGCGGAGTGACGTCATTCCCTCCACCCTCCCTCCTGAAGACTGCACTGCAAGTGAAAATGAGCAAGTCGGGTCCTGTTACCAGAGCTCTCGGGTCGTCTATGGTCAGCAGTCCCCTCCCACTCCTCCCCCTTCTCTCTCCCCCACTTCTCTCCTCCCCCCTCTCTCCCCCCCTCTCTCTCCCCCCTCTCTCTCTTCCTCCCCCCTCTCTCTCTCCCCCCACTCTCCCACTCTTCACCCCCCCCCTCTCGTGAGTTGCCTTTCGAGAACATCCTTCAAATCCTTCACCAACGGTCATTCTCACTTGATGAACGATGCTTCATGCTGACTTGCCCCATTACTCAAACCTCACGTCAAAAACCTTGGCGTGATATTTGACTCAGCATTGAAATTTGACAAACAAGTCAATGCCGTGGTAAAAACTAGCTTCTTCCAGCTTCGGACGATGGCTAAAATAAAACAAATCCTCCAGTTTGATGACCTTGAAAAGATCATCCACACATTTATCTCCTCCTGCCTCGATTACTGCAACTCCCTTTACACTGGCATAGCTAAATCTTCCCTGTTCCGGCCTGCAACTGGTCCAAAATGCACACGCGTGACTCCTGGGGGACGGGCACCCGAAAAGGGACCACAATCCACCCCAATTCTGGCCTCTCTCACTTTCTCCCTGTAGCAGCTCCGATTAAATTTCAACGATCTCCTTCTTTATGTTTTCAAAAGCCTTAACAGGTTGCCCCGGTGCCTACATCAAAGTCTGCTCACTACCACACCCACCTCCAGGTCCCTCAGATTGGCGCTTGGGTTACTGAACATCCGCGGTCTTGGCATAAGCTCAGGGGCGACGCGCCTTTGCAGTTTGCAGTCTAGACTGTGGATAAATGCACTCCCTCTTCCTATCAAGAACGCCACCCTCCATCGACTCCTTTAAGTCGAGGACTAAAATCATCTTTACCTCTCAACCTTTCTTGACGTCCTTGAGGGAGGGCTATATGTATTTATGTATGTACTTAATCTATGAACTACTGTTGTATAACATTAGTACCTCCACCAATGTAAAGCACTTTGGTCAACGAGAGTTGTTCTTTAAATGTGCTATAGAAATAAAGGTGACTTGGTTTGACTTGATAACACCCCCCACCCCTTCAAATCTTTAAAGATAAGAGTCTGATTGAACGTAATTGTTTTGGATTAACTTTGAAAATTTGAAAACCTTAGCATTACATTTATTGTTCTTTAAAACACTGTACTAATTCTTAAAGATAACATTCAATTTCAAAGACTTTGCATTTTTTTTAACGTGCCATTTTACTTCACCATTTTTGACACATCTTTGACAGGCTTTCCCCCTCCCTCTCTTCCCTCTCTACTCTCTCTTCCCCACCCCCCGCCCTCCCCCACCCCTCTCCCTCTCCCTCTCTACCCCCTTCCCCCTCTCCCTCCCTCTTCCCGGTCCTGACCCCCCTCTCCCTCTCCCTCTCCCTCTCCCTTCCCCGTCTCCCCCATTTTCTGCCCCTCTTCCCCCTCTTTCTCTCACCCCTCCTCTTCCCTACCCCTCTCCCCTCCTACACCCTCTCTAACCCTCTTTCCTCTCTTCCCTCCCCCCTCTCTTCCTCCCCTCTCTTCCTCCCCCCTACTCCCCCCCCCTCCTCCCCACCTCTCCCTCCTTTCCTCTCTCCCCCTCTCTCTCCCCCCTCTCTCCCTCCTTGCCCCTCCCATCTCTCCTCCTCTCTCTCCCCCCTCCACTACCCTATCCCCCTTCTCCCCCCCTTTCCCCCTCTCCCCCCCTCTCCCCCCCCTCTTTCCCCCCCCCTCTCATTTCCCCCCCCTCTCTTTCCCCCCCCTCCTCTCTTCCCCCCCCCTCTCTTCCCCCCCCCTCCTTCCACCCCCCCTCTTTCCCCCCCTCTTTCTCCCCACCCCCTCTTTCCCCCCCCTTCTTTCCCCCCCCCTCTTTCCCCCCCCTCTTCTTCTCCCCGCCCTCGCCCTCTCTGCCCCCCTCCCCTCATCTCTCCCCCCCTCTCTTTCTCTCTCCCCCTCTCTCACCCCTCTCCCCCCCCCTTGGGTCGGTGAATGGTGAAATGGTGGGGGGGGTTGCTGCCGCGGGCCGAGCCTGGCGACTGGACCTGGGCTGGAGCAGAGCCTGGAGCTGGAGTGGGGGAGTATTGTGTTCGGTAACCAGCCCTCCCCTGTGATGCTGCACGCCCCCCTCCCCTCAATCTTTTCCCCCTCCCGCTCCCTCTCTACCCCCGCGGCGTTAGTGTGTTGGGGGCTATGTGTGAGTGGATGGGGCGGGGGATGGGGTAAAAGAAGCAAATGAATAATATTAATATAATATCAAGGGGGGGTTAGTGCATGTGTGACACCGCAGGCTCCCCCCCCCCCCCTCGCAACCGTGCGTTGAGGACACGGGACCAATGGGTCCCCCTTGGTCTAGCATTATCTTAAATCTATGTGCTCTAACATTGTTTAGCAAATTCCTGTGTGCAATTGTAGCAAAAGCCTTCTGCAAATTCAAATACACCACATCTATTGTGGAATGGCTCGTTCAGACGCGCCCCCCCCCCCACCGATCCACCCAGCAGTAGATGCCGTGAGGTCATGCCATTCACAGCCCAGACTAGACGTGCCTATGGTTCTCTCTCTATACTTGACAATTCACGTGTATTGCAAATGTAAGCCCTGAACAGTGTTCGCTTGCTAGGACCGCTCTCTCGTCCCATTTGACCCCCCTCCACCACAGTTACTCACCCCAGGAGGTTTCCCCCGGTCGCCGCTCCCACCGGTTTCCTTCCACAGAGCAAAGACTGTCTCCGCCACTTTGTAGGTTAATTGGCCTTTGGTTAGAATTGTAAATTTTTTCGTAATGTGTAAGGACAGTTCGCAGTGTCGGCGGGCCGGCCGGCATGGACTCAGTGGAACTGAATAAGAGCAGTATCTCTAAACTAAACTAAACATTCAATGTTTCTTATTCCACTTTACTAAGATACATCCTCAAAGAATTCAGTAAATTTGTGTTCCTTAGGTTGCGTACCGCGGCCGAAGGGTCGCAAAGGATGTTGGCATATGGCGGGCCTACCCAGAGGCTTGGATGTCGGCATCAGGGCCCGCCCGGAGGCCGGTCGGAACCGCAGGCAGGACCCGCCTGAAGACCCGTCGGACAGCAGAACCTGAAGGGAGCCGCCGGAGACGACAGGCGCAAAGAGCATGAGATGGTAGGAGGGTGAACCAGGGTAATGCCTCCAGCGCCTGCAAGGTCGGCCGCGGGACACAAAGATGGCCGAGCGAGGAGAGGAACATCGGTTCGCTCGCTGATCTGTCCGAAGGCGACAGAGGAGCCCTGTAGAAGCCTGGGGCTTACCAGGATCGGGACCGGACCAGTAGACTGAGCGAGCGGACGCACCAGACTTTGAAAATGGTGCAAAAATATAGCAGCGCTTGCATGTGTACAATAATGTCGCTGTGCAGTTGCATATGTGACAAATAAACCAGCATTGAACCATAACTTCCCTTTCATAAATTCATAACGATTCTATGATATCATTTTCATATCTCCTTCTTTATGAGTCATGACAACTTATCCACACTTACTGTCATTAGATTAATAATCAGTAGTTCCAGATTTATCTCTCCTCCTTTTGTTAGTAGTGGGGCCACATTTGCTACCCTCCAATCTTCATTCCAAAATCTACAGAATTTTGGAAGATAACCAAATGCCGGCACAGTAATGCAGCTGTTAGAATTGCTGCCACACAGTGCCAGAGACATGGGTTTGATCCTGACATCAGGTGCCTGCCTGCCTGCCTGTGTGGAGTTCACAGATTTCTGAAACAAGTTGAATCAAGTGGAATTGATTGTCAAATGCACAAATTGGGATAGATGCGGTTGGAATGAAAATCTTGCTTCCAGCAACATCACAGGCAGATAAACTCAGACAAACACACCAAAACATCAATTGTACATAAATTACACATCAAGGTTCTAAAAGGAAGAAGATTATGGAACAAAAAAACAGTGTTAACCATCAGATTTACTGCCTTTGCTGAGGTGATACATTCCTTCTGTTGTTAATGCTGGTTTTCCATGTAAGTTCACAAGTTCTAGGAGCAGAATGAGGCAATTTGGCCCATCAAGTCTACTCCACCATTCAGTTGTGGCTGATCTATCTTTCCCTTTCAACCCTATTCCCCTGCCTTCTCCCTATAAAACCTCTGACACCTGCACTAATCAAGAAGTGTACTCCTGATGCCATCTCATTACATTCCCGAATGGTCCTTCTCCACTTTGAGCTGTTATGCACCAAGGATTCCCAGGATTCAGCAAGGGCAATGCCTTTTATATTGAGCTTTTGAGTACATGAAACACTGAAACAGTTCCTTCGGCCCAGCTTGCCCATGCCCACCAAGGTGCCTCATTTCCCATCTATGTAGTAATGTTACAACATATTGAGATTAAAAAAATCAAGTCTGCAATTTATCCCATCAGATAAAGCATAAAAAGAAGTTTAATTTGACACCTAATTCACTTTCATATCAGTATTAAAAAAGTTATGACCATTTTCATACTCGGAAATTAGCATCTTGTTCCCTATTGCTTTTCCATTGACTTAACACAAAAGTTGTGATCGAGGACAGTCAAAAGCCCATAACTTAACTTAAAAATTAAGAGAACTGAAATAAATTTTTAGTTATTATAGATTGAAGCATTCTGAAACAAATATGAAACAATCTTACTTGGATGACCTGTATTAAAGCATTATCATTAGTTAGTTACCCCTCAATTATAGCTAATTACAAAATTCAATTACTAGATCTAAACATCTATCCATTTCTTAAGAAAATATTAACATTTTTTAAAAAGCCTAAGTGTCCAAATAACATTCACACAATAATTCAAAATATAACATGATTTTTAAATCTCATTGTTATGAATTTATAGGCCAAATTGAAGGAATTTAGTGTTTAATGCCCGTAAATTAATGGCCATTTAAATCAGCTTGCGAGTGGGATTTTCTGGAACGCGATGGATTGGAACGTTGCGGTTGCGGTGAATTTAAACCCCATATCGGCAGGAAAAATACTGCCGGTTCATATGGGGAATAAATCACTATTTCGCAACATGAAATGTTGATTAAGGTGATCTAAACAAGCAAGTTTTTTGTACAAATAAACAGCTTTTCTTTACCTGTCCCCCACGTAAAATCCGTCCCCGTTGTCGTCGTTCACGGCATTAGAAGCTAATTTTTATTTTACTCCAGCGCTGAAATAGTCGGACGATTTAAAAAAAAAAAATTCACAGACGAGCAGTCGGAACGAATCTTTAGCAAAAGCTCGCACCCCGAGAAAATATAATTCCGGAAGGCATTGGAAACCGGCATTTTAACCCCCCCCCCCCCAAAGATGCCAAAGTCGCGCACGCGGCCAGTGACAGAACTGCAATGCCGCTGGAGGTAAGTTTTTGTTTTTTTTTTTTTAATTTTATTTATTATAGAAACAAAATAATAACAGAGTACATTATTTTACTATAGTGAAAATACATAATATTAATGATAAATTCATACTATTAATATTATTTGTATTGTTCTTAATTATAAATTTCAAGGTTATATATTTTATATAACTAAGAATACATGATACTATAATACATTTATAGTATTAGCAATATACTCATACTGTTAATAAATATTTGTTTTGTCTCTAATTTTTAAGTATAATGCCAAATCTTATATAATTAATAATATGAAATATAGTAAAAACTTTTATGATATTCATTATATTTTCGTAAAGTTAACAATATCTGTGTTATCACTGATTTTAAATTTAAAAATTATTATATAATTGAAAATACACAATTTTATATAATTAAAAATATAGATACTATAATATTCTCATGAAGTTCATAATATTTATATTCGTACTGATATTAAGTGGTTAAGATAATTTGTTTCTATACTATTTTCGAATGTTTTTTTATATAGATATAAGAAAATAGAAAAAAGAATAAAGAATAAGAAAGGTTTGATGGAGAATAGAATATTCGTCATTAATTCGCCCCTAAAGATATATTCATGATTTATTATATATATTTCTTCATCCATTCAATATCCAGGCATGTGCTTCTGTCAAGTCCTGAACCCCGCCGAACCATTATGACCCTGTAAATATTTAACTTATACGGAGACCAAATCCCTTTGAAGAGGTCTAAACCTATCCATAAGGACAAGCCTCAATCTCTCAAAATGGAGATCCCATCTGTCTCCGACATTTCTGTATTCCACATTTTGATTGTTCGGGGATGCAGGGCCTTTCCAAAATTTTATATTAATTTTTTCCCAATTATTAGACAGTAGTCAATAAAAGTTCTTTGATTCATTGTTATTAGTTGGTTCAGTTTCAAATATTCCACTGTATAATTAACTTTTGGGGTCAGGAGTCATACTTATATTGACAACATTCGAAATTATCTTAAATTATTTCGTTCCAGTATTCTACAATTTTTTATACAGTTAGTAAATGAATGTGACAAATTTGCTTCTGAATATTGACATTTATCACATGTGGGAGATATCGTTGGGACAATATAATGTAATTTTAGATTTAGAATAATGTAATCTATGTAGTATTTTAAACTGTATAAGGGAATGTTTAGCATTTAACAAGCATATGATGTATATGTTGTAGACATTCATCCCATATGTCTGGTCTTATTATTTGACCTAATTCCTTTTCCCAAGACTCTCTATATGTTTCTGTTGATGGGGTATCATTTTCCAATAAAATATTATATATATATATATGATATCATTTTTTCCGTGTTTGGGTGTTTATTCAAGCATTCATCTAAAATTTCTGTCTTTCTATTTCTAAATTCTTGTATATTTGCAGAAACATAATTTCTAATTTTGTAGATATCTAAAATATTCTTTATTGTGTAGCCATAAGTTTGTTGTGTAACTCTTGAATGAAAGAAAAGTATTTTCCTTATAAAGATCACCCATCTTAGAAATTCCTTTATTGATTTTCCATTGTAAAAAAGCCTTATCCAACATTGAAGGTTTTAACATAAAATTATTGGCAATTTGTAAGACCTAATGGTATAGATTTTAGTTTTAATGCTTTCTTTATTTGTTTCCAGATGCGAATTCGTTTTTTTTTTTATCGGATTTTCACTATAAACTTTCTTAGCTACATTAGGTTAGCAAATATATAGAGCTAATTTCAAATGGAGAACAATCTTCTTTTTCATATTTAACCAATTTGGTTTATTATCTATTTCTTCTAGCCAAAAATTCATATTTTTAATATTAACTGCCAGTAATAAAAACATAAGATTTGGTAATGCTAATCCTCCGTTTATTTTAGATTTACATAAGTGTTTTCTATTTATTCTATGGCTCTTATAATCCCAGATAAAGTTTAGTAAATTATAGAGTCTACTTTTTTAAAAAAAATTTTAGGAAGATATATCGGAATTAATTGAAAATAAATATAATAATTGTGGGAGAAAGATCATTTTATTGCATTAATTTTACCTATCATTGAAATAGGTAAGCTTTTCCAGTATAAAATATTATTTAATTTATTCAGTAATGGAGGGAAATTAAATTTAAATAAAGAGTCAAATCTTTTTGTAACAAAAATCCAAGATATTTAATATTTTCATTTGTTATCTTAAAAGGGAATTGTTGTAATATGTAAATTATTCACCATTATTGGCACAAGTTCACTTTTATTCCAATTAATACTGTATCCTGAGAGGTGATCCAAATTCCGTTATTAGTTTTAACAAATTTCGGATACTTGTTTCTTTCTGGCTCAGTGATATAAAGTAATACATCATCGCATATAAGGAGATTTTATTCTTTAGTATCTGTAGTATCATATCCATGTATTTCCGGGTGTAATCTCACCCTCTGGCAAGAGGTTCTATTACTAATGCAAAAATAAAGGTGATAGAGGACAACCTTGTCTACAACCTCGAGATAAATTAAATTAGTTGATAACATTCGATTTGTTGTTATTCTAGCTATTGGATTTGCATATAGTAATTTAATCCAAGTAATAAACTCCTCCCCCAGTTTGAAAGCTTCCATCACCGAAAATAAATAAGGCCATTCTACTTGGTCAAAAGCTTTTTCTGCATCAAGCGAAATGACTACGTTGCGGTTGCGGTGAATTTAAACCCCATATCGGCAGGAAAAATACTGCCGGTTCATATGGGGAATAAATCACTATTTCGCAACATGAAATGTTGATTAAGGTGATCTAAACAAGCAAGTTTATATGTACAAATAAACAGCTTTTCTTTACCTGTCCCCTACGTAAAATCCGTCCCCGTTGTCGGCGTTCACGGCATTAGAAGCTAATTTTTATTTTACTCCAGCGCTGAAATAGTCGGACGATTTAAAAAAAAAAAATTCACAGACCAGCAGTCGGAACGAATCTTTAGCAAAAGCTCGCACCCCGAGAAAATATAATTCCGGAAGGCATTGGAAACCCACATTTTAACCCCCCCCCCAAAGATGCCAAAGTCGCGCACGCGGCCAGTGACAGAACTGCAACGCCGCTGAAGGTAAGTTTTGTAACATACCTAATCCGTGTACCAGTACCAAGTGACTTTTAAATGTTGTTATTGTACCTGCCTTAACTACTCCTCTGACAGCTCATTCCATATACCCACCACCATCTGTGTAATAAAAGCTGCCCCTCAGATTCCTATTAATTCTTTCCACAACTAACCAGAAATTTATGTCCTCTGGTTCTCGATTCCCCTACTCTGGGTAAAAGACTGTGCGTCTACCTCATCCATTCCCCCCCCCCACCCCCCCCCCCCCCCCCCCCCCCCCCCACCCCCCCCACCCCTTTCCCCCATGATTTTTTTCAACAAAAAAAATCACCTCTCATCCTCCCACGCTCCACAGAATACAGTCATAATCTGCCCAACCTCTCCCTACAGCTTAAGCCCTCAAGTCCTGGCAAAAACGTTGTAAATCTTCTCTGTGCTCATTATCTACCCGGTAACAAGGAGGTTCCAACACCCTATCAAAAACATCTTTCCTATCTTCCCTGCAGCTAAATACATTTATTTTGACTCCTTCCAAATACCGACAGTCTTCGACTTGAAATGTGAACTCGTGATTCTCTTCGCACTGTTGTAGCCCAGCCTGACGAGCACTTCCAGTATTTTTTGTCTTTGTTCCAAACGGAATATGGGTTTCAGCTCGACGACAGAGCTTTCAGTCAAAGAATTGAGATCCATTTTCTCATGTTGTGCCACACCAGCCGATATTGGACGGTGATCTTCAGTTTAATTCATTTTGATTTGAGCATTTTGTGACACAAAATGGTATTAAGTACAACATATTTCACCACATCATTCAGCATTGAATGGTGCAGCTGAGAGAACTAGATCTGTGAGAATTGTCAAAGAATCACTGACAGAACAGGTATTACAGGTTTAATGAGAATTCAATCGGCAAGTTATTGTCCAATCTATAGAACTATCAAATTCCATGGCAGGTTATACACTCGTCTTACAAATGTGTTGAAGATTCTGACTTGATTTTAATTCAGTTAAATCTTGCAGAAAAAGTGGGAATTGAGACAGAAACAAAATTATTGCTCGAGAGACAATTCAAAACAAATTAGATAAAAAATGCTGGAGAAACTCAGCGGGTGAGGCAGCATCTAGGGGGAGAAAGAATTGACGAGGTTTCGGGTCAATAGAATAAGAATAGAATAGAATAGAATAGAATGCCTTTTTATTGTCACTATACACATGTACAATGAGATTAAAAGCTACTCCTACTCAGTGTAAAAACAAAAAGGGGGGGGGGAATAAGGTGCACAGTTTCTGCAGCACTATATACATATCTATAAAAGACAATGGATAAATAGAATTACAGTTACAGTACAAATTACAGTAGGTGGATAGATGAAGGTCTGGGGGTTAGGCTGTGAAGTCAGTGCATGTGTGAGTTCAGGGAGATAATGGATTTTGGAAAGAAATCTATTTGTCCTTGTGCTGATGCACCTATAGCGCCTCCCTGAGGGCAGCAGGTTGAACAGGCCAAATGCAGGATGGGAGCTGTCCTTGATAATGTTCTTCGCCCTGCTGAGGCAGCGGGAGGTGTAAATGTCCATCAGAGAGGGGAGAGGGCAGCCGATAATCTTCTGTGCTGCCCTAACTACCCTCTGAAGCCTCTCCCTGTCTGCCATGGTGCAGCTGCCGTACCATGCTGTAATGCAGTATGTCAACAGGCTCTCAATGGACGAGCGGTAGAAGGTCAGCAGCAGGTTGGAGTCCAGGTTGTGCTTCCTGAGGACCCTCAGGAAGTGCAGCCGCTGCTGTGCCTTCTTGATGACCGCTGTGATGTTATCTGTCCAGGAGATGTCAGCGGAGATGAGGACGCCGAGAAACCGGAAGGTGTAGACCCTCTCCACACACTCGCCGTTGATGTATAAGGGAGCTAAGTCGGTGCTGTGCCTCCTGAAGTCGACAATGAGCTCTTTGGTTTTCTTGGTGTTCAGAACCAGGTTGTTTTCTGAGCACCAGGCTGTCAACTTCAGGACTTCCTCTCTGTAGGCTGCCTCGTCTCCCCTTGAGATGAGTCCGACTACTGTAGTGTCATCAATGATCTGGATGATGGGGTGGAAAATTGGATAAGTAAGTATGCAGATGATACTAAGATAGGTGGTGTTGTAGATAATGAAGTAGATTTTCAAAGTCTACAGAGAGATTTGGGCCATTTGTCCAACTCATTAGTCCAACCCATCTAACTTTTTTAGACGTCTAACTAACTTTGTTAGGTCTGAAGAAGGGTTTCGGCCCGAAACTATGCCTATTTGAGTATTTCCTTTGCTCCATAGATGCTGCTGCACCCGCTGAGTTTTTCCAGCACTTTTGTCTACCTTCGATTTTCCAGCATTTGCAGTTCCTTCTTAAACTTAGTTATCTAATTTTGATTCCATCTTCTTTATCTGGGTAGACATCATTGCAGGGAACATAGTACTAAACACTGCCTTGCTTCACACCATCTGTGACCTTAAATAGGTTTGAAGATTGTCCATCCTCCATGACTCTACCATTATACTGTCATGAAGTTAGCAGACAATTGCGGTGAACGTTTCAGGCCTGACATAATTTGCCATGATCTTCCATAGACCCTCACGACAAACAGTGTCAGAAGCTTTACTGAGATTGACAGTGGTCTAATGTCATGCTTGTCTAATGTCAAGCTTGTCATGGAAACCAATTGGCTTTCTGATATAGGCCTCCCTCTAAGTGAATGATCAGTCTTCAACAGGTCTCTGGTGAGGATTTTGCCAGCGGTCAACAGTAAAGTGATTCCTCTGTGATGATTGCAGACGTGAGGGTTCCCTTTACACTTGCATTGGTGGATGATTGAGGTGCGTACATGAAGTTTTCAGATGTTTTCTCTGTTTTCCTAAAACTCTGGATGTAGAGTTGCTGCCTTAGACCTGGGTCTGATTCTGACCCATGTCTCTGGCACTGTGAGACAGCAATTCTAACAGCTGCATTACTGTAGCCTTTGGTTATCTTCCAAAATTCTGTAGATTTTGGAATGAAGATTGGAGGGTCGCAAATGTGGCCCCACTGCTAACAAAAGGAAGAGCGATAAATCTGGAACTACTGATTATTAGTCTAATGACAGTAATTGTGGAAAAGTTGTAATCTCATAAAGAAGGTGATATGAAAATGATATCATAGAACACCTCCGCTCAGTCCACCTATACCTACCTGATCTCCCAGTTGCTAAGTTTAACTCCCCCTCCCATTCCTATACTGACCTTTCTGTCCTGGGTCTCCTCCACTGTCAGAGTGAGGCCCAGCGCAAATTGGAGGAACAGCACCTCATATTTCGCTTGGGCAGCTTGCACACCAGCAGTATGAATATTGACTTATCTAACCAAGTAAAACTTGCTTTCCTTCTCTCCCTATGCCTCCCCCATCCTTGATCTCCGACCAGTCTGATTGTTCCCTGATTATATTTTATCTCTGTGTGCTTTGTTGTCAATTTCTCCTAGCTAACAATGATCTATTCTACATTTTCCTTGATACTCACCACATTTGGAGGCTCATTTTCACACCTTACTCTTCCTTATCTCTGTGTCTCCCTCTCCCCCGACTCTCAGTGTGAAGAAGGGACTCGTCAGATGGCTGAAACATCACCCATTCCTTCTTTCCAGAAATGCTCCCTGTCCCGCTGAGTTACTCCAGCATTTTGTGTCTATCTATCAGACCAGCATCTGCAGTTCCTTCATGAGTCTGGCGGTGCAAAATGAAGGAATGACTGCAGTGGGACGAGTCTACCAATTCCCCTTTGAAGGCTCTGAGTGATTTCTTCTCTTAATGAATTCTATTGAGCTGCTGAGTAAAACAATGTTTTTCCTAATGCGCCCTGCATATTTTTTTCCTAAATGCAAATCGTCTGATCCTTGAATCACTTTTTACCTATTCAAATCCATCACCATCTTGTACTCCTCCATCAAATCTCTTCTCAGCCTTTTCTTTGCTCCATGGAGAATAATCCCAGCCTCTGTTGAAGTGAAGCTCAATCATAACATTAACCTCTGGGGACAGAGAGTTAATTAATGATCAGGGAGATACAAGGATTCGACAGATGCTGGAATCTTGAGTAATTCAGTACGTCGGGCAGCATCCATGAAGGAAATGGACGGACAACCTTTCAGCCTTCTGCAGATTAACCATTTTATGTACTTATGGCTAAGTACACCATTAAAACTCACTTACAATTAATTAAGATTTCAAGAGAGTTTATTTGTCATATCCACCGGAACAATTAAATTCGTACTTGCTGCAGTTCACAGGCACATTACATA
This sequence comes from Okamejei kenojei, assembly GCA_035221665.1. NCBI lineage: Eukaryota > Metazoa > Chordata > Chondrichthyes > Rajiformes > Rajidae > Okamejei > Okamejei kenojei. The sequence continues at coordinate 39,243,160 of CM069147.1, forward strand.
GCTTTTTTGGGATATTTCATCATCCGTCTAGTTTGCAAATAATTGAATTTTACATCGGTCCCAGTGATATTCTGTGATTATGGCATAGGCTGTCGTCAACAGAGGGATTTTGATTCAATGACATCAAACTAAAAATGAAGATAATTTTGTGGTTGCTGCTAGTTAAACAGGCTGATGAGGGAACACAAATAAATGTGTCAGCAGGGTACACAAAAAGCTGGAGAAACTCAGCGGGTGCAGCAGCATCTAAGGAGCGAAGGAGATAGGCGACGTTTCGGGTCGAGACCCTTCTTCAGACTGGTCAGGGATCAGGGAAACGAGAGATATAGACGGTGATGTGGAGAGATAAGGAACAATGAGTGAAAGATATGCAAAAAAGTATCGGTGATAAAGGGAACAAGCCATTGTAAGCTGTTTGTGGTGTGAAAATGAGAAGCTGGTGCGACTGGGGTGGGGGAGGGAGATAGAGATAGAGGGAATGCCAGGGCCCGAGGGCTGAGGGAGAGGTGGGAAGGGGAGGAGACAGCAAGGGTTAACAGAATTGAGAAAATTCAATATTCAAGCCCAAAGGATGCAGACTCCCCAAGCGGAATATGAGGTGCTGTTCCTCCAGCTTGCGGTGTTGCTCACTCTGGCCGTGGAGGAGGCCCAGGACCGAGAGGTCGGATGTGGAATGGGAGGGGGAGTTGAAGTGCTGAGCCACCGGGAGGTCGGGTTGGTTATTGCGGACCGAGCGGAGGTGTTCGGCGAAGCGATCGCCAAGCCTCCGCTTGGTCTCACCGATATAGATCATCTGGCATCTGGAGCAACGGATGCAGTAGATGAGGTTGGAGGAGGTGCAGGTGAAACCTCTGTCGGACCTGGAAGGACTGCTTGGGTCCCTGAAAGGAGTGGAGGGGGGAGGTGAAGGGACAAGTGTTGCATTTCTTGCGGTTGCAAGGGAAAGTGCCCGGGGAAGGGGTTAGAGTGGGAGGGGAGGGAAGAATTGACAAGGGAGTTGCGGAGGGAGCGGTCTTTGCGGAAGGCAGACAGGGGGGGAGATGGGAAGATGTGGCGGGTGGAGGGGTCACGTTGGAGGTGGCGAAACTGGCGGAGGACTATATGTTGTATTTGCCGGCTGGTGGGGTGAAAGGTGAGGACCAGGGGGACTCTGCCCTGTTTGCGAGTGGGGGAATGGGGAGCGAGGGCAGTGTTGCGGGGTATGGAGGAGACCCTGGTGCGAGCCTCATCAATAGTGGGGGATGGGAATCCCTGTTCTCTGAAGAATGAGGCCATTTGTGATGACCTGGTGTGGAACACCTCATCCTGGGAGCAGATGCGGCATAGACGGAGGAATTGGGAATAGGGGATGGAGTCCTTACAGGAAGCAGGGTGGGAGGAAGAGTAGTCCAGGTAGCTGTGGGAGTTAGTAGGTTTGTAGTGGATGTCGGTCAGGAGTGTATCACCTGCAATAGAGATGGTGAGGTCAAGGAATGGTAGGAAGTGTCGGAAATGGTCCAAGTGTATTTGAGTGCCGGATGGAAGTTGGTGGTGAAATGAATGAAGTCAGTCAGTTGTGTGTGGGTGCAGGAGGTGACACCAAAGCAGTCGTCGATGTAACGGAGGTAGAGGTCGGGGATGGGGCCCTGGTATGCCGAGAACAAGGATTGTTCGACGTACCCAACAAAAGAGGCAAGCGTAGTGGGGCCCATGCGTGTGCCCATAGCTACGCCTTGTGTTTGGAGGAAATGGGAGGAATCAAAAGAGAAGTTATTGAGGGTGAGGACCAACTCTGCTAGGCGGAGGAGGGTGTCAGTGGACGGGTATGGGTTGCTCCTCTGGTCGAGGAAGAACCGGAGGGCTTTGAGACCGTCCTGGTGGGGGATGGAGGTGTAGAGTGACTGGACGTTCATGGTAAAGATGAGAGGATGGGGGCCTGGGGAATGGAATGCACGGAGCCGACGGAGAGTGTCTGAGGTGTCTTGAACATAGGTGGGGAGGGATTTAACAAAGGGGGATAGGATGGCGTCAAGGTATGTGGAATGTGTTCAGTGGGGCAACGAACAGGCAGAGGACAATGGGTCTGCCAGGGCAGTCGGGTTTGTGGATTTTGGGGAGAAGGTAAAAATCGGGCCGTGCGGGGCTGGGAAACGATGAGGTCGGAGGCTCGGGGGGGTAGGGAGCCGGAGCTGATGAAGTCAGTTATGGTGCTCGATGATGGCGGCCTGGTGTTCGTCAGTGGGGTCATGGTCCAGGGGTAAGTAGGAGGAGGTGTCCGAGAGTTGGCGCGCGGCCTCCGCTTTGTAGAGATCAACGCGCCAGACTACCACGGCACCTCCTTGTCGGCGGGTTTGATAACCCAGTCTGGGTTGTTACGGAAGTGAGTCGATGGCAGCACGTTCAGGGCTGGAGAGATTGGAGTGAGACAGGGGGGTGGAGAAGTCGAGGCGGTTGATGTCCCGACAGCAGTTCTGGATAAATAGTTTTCTACAGCCGGAAGACTACGAGGGGGGTTCCAAGTGGAGGCGGTACGTGGGAGACAGGAAAAGGGAATCATCAGTGGGGGGCGAGGGCTTCTTCCCGTGGAAGAACGCTGTGGAGGCGGAGGCGACGGTAGAAGGAGCTCGAAGTCGTGGTGGGCACGGAACTCATTGAGGTGGGGACGGAGGGGGACAAAGGTTGAGACCTCTGCTGAGGACAGACCGTTCGATGTCGGAGAGGGGGAGGTCCGGGGGGGGGGGATGGTGAACACGCGGCAAGGATGGGGGTTGTAGGCCGGAGGAAGGAGGTGAGTGGACTGAGGACGAAGCGTTGTGTGGTCGGGGGGGGGGTGGAGGTGTGGTCAGGGGGTGGGGGGGGTATGGGGGCTGTGGTGTGGGTGGGGAAGAGCAGGGGTTACATGGTAGGGGGGGGATGAGGAAGACCTAGTGGAATAGCCACTAAGGTTACTGGGGCTGGGGAGACGGGCACTAGGACCCAGTGCCGTTAAAGACAGAGCGGTGGGAGGAGTTAGCAACGTGGAGGCTTCAGGCCCACTGCAGAGTCCAGTGTGCAGGTGAGGCGACGGCTGTGGGCTGCTGGAGGGCGGTGGAGTGTCGTGGGTCGGCGGGCCCGGAGGTAGGAGTCCGTGGGCAGTAGATACGGGGTCGGCGGGCGATGCGTTTTCCTCCCACCCTGCTTCCTGTAAGGACTCCATCCCCTATTCCCAATTCCTCCGTCTACGCCGCATCTGCTCCCAGGATGAGGTGTTCCACACCAGGTCATCACAAATGGCCTCATTCTTCAGAGAACGGGGATTCCCCTCCCCCACTATTGATGAGGCTCGCACCAGGGTCTCCTCCATACCCCGCAACACTGCCCTCGCTCCCCATTCCCCCACTCGCAAACAGGGCAGAGTCCCCCTGGTCCTCACCTTTCACCCCACCAGCCGGCAAATACAACATATAGTCCTCCGCCAGTTTCGCCACCTCCAACGTGACCCCTCCACCCGCCACATCTTCCCATCTCCCCCCCTGTCTGCCTTCCGCAAAGACCGCTCCCTCCGCAACTCCCTTGTCAATTCTTCCCTCCCTCCCACTCTACCCCTTCCCCGGGCACTTTCCCTTGCAACCGCAAGAAATGCAGACACTTAGAAACATAGAAACATAGAAACATAGAAATTAGGTGCAGGAGTAGGCCATTCAGCCCTTCGAGCCTGCACCGCCATTCAATATGATCATGGCTGATCATCCAACTCAGTATCCCGTACCTGCCTTCTCTCCATACCCTCTAATCCCCTTAGCCACAAGGGCCACATCCAACTCACTCTTAAATATAGCCAATGAACTGGCCTCAACTACCCTCTGTGGCAGAGAGTTCCAGAGACTCACCACTCTCTGTGTGAAAAAAGTCTTTCTCATCTCGGTCTTAAAGGATTTCCCCCTTATCCTTAAGCTGTGACCCCTTGTCCTGGACTTCCCCAACATCGGGAACAATCTTCCTGCATCTAGCCTGTCCAACCCCTTAAGAATTTTGTAAGTTTCTATAAGATCCCCTCTCAATCTCCTAAATTCCAGAGAGTATAAACCGAGTCTATCCAGTCTTTCTTCATAAGACAGTCCTGACATCCCAGGAATCAGTTGGTGAACCTTCTCTGCACTCCCTCTATGGCAATAATGTCCTTCCTCAGATTTGGAGACCAAAACTGTACGCAATACTCCAGGTGTGGTCTCACCAAGACCCTGTACAACTGAAGTAGAACCTCCCTGCTCCTGTACTCAAATCCTTTTGCTATGAAAGCTAACATACCATTCGCTTTTTTCACTGCCTGCTGCACCTGCATGCCTACTTTCAATGACTGGTGTACCATGGACACCCAGGTCTCGCTGCATCTCCCCTTTTCCTAATCGGCCACCATTTAAATAATAGTCTGCTTTCCTGTTTTTGCCACCAAAGTGGATAACCTCACATTTATCCACATTATACTGCATCTGCCAAACATTTGCCCACTCACCCAGCCTATCCAAGTCACCTTGCAGTCTCCTAGCATCCTCCTCACAGCGACACTGCCCCCAGCTTAGTGTCATCCGCAAACTTGGAGATATTGCCTTCAATTCCCTCATCCAGATCATTAATATATATTGTAAATAGCTGGGGTCCCAGCACTGAGCCCTGCGGGTACCCCACTAGTTACTGCCTGCCATTGTGAAAAGGACCCGTTTACTCCTACTCTTTGTTCTGTTTGCCAGCCAGTTCTCTATCCACATCAATACTGAACCCCTTAATACCGTATGCTTTAAGTTTGTATACTAATCTCTTATGTGGGACCTTGTCGAAAGCCTTCTGGAAGTCCAGATATACCACATCCACTGGTCTCCCTTATCCACGCTACTAGTTACATCCTCGAAAAATTCCACAAGATTCGTCAGACATGATTTACCTTTTGTAAATCCATGCTGGGACTTTGTCCAATGATTTCACCACTTTCCAAAATGTGCTGCTATCCCATCTTTAATAACTGACTCTAGCAGTTTCCCCACTACCGATGTTAGACTAACTGGTCTGTAATTCCCCGTTTTTCTCTCTCCCTCCCTTCTTAAAAAGAGGGGTTACATTTGCTACCGCCAATCCTCAGGAACTACTCCAGAATCTAAAAGAGTTTTGAAAGATTATCACTAATGCATCCACTATTTCCTGAGCTACTTCTTAAGTACTCTGGGATGCAGCCTATCTGGCCCTGGGGATTTATCGGCCTTTAATCTATTCAATTTACCCAACACCACTTCCCGACTGACCTGGATTTCATCTCAATTCCTCCTTTGACCCACAGTCCCCTGCTATTTCAGGCAGATTATTTATGTCTTCCTTAGTGAAGACGGAACCAAAGTAGTTATTCAATTGGTCCGCCATATCCTTGTTCCCCATGATCAACTCACCTGTTTCTGACTGCAAGGGACCTACATTTGTTTTAACTAACCTCTTTCTCTTCACATATCTATAAAAACTTTTGCAGTCAGTTTTTATGTTCCCTGCCAGTTTTCTTTCATAATCTATTTTTCCTTTCCTAGCCCTTTGTCCTCCTCTGCTGGTCTCTGAATTTCTCCCAGTCCTCTGGTATGCTGCTTTTTCTGGCTACTTTGTACGCATCATCCTTTGCTTTGATACTATCCCTGATTTCCCTTGTTATCCACGGATGCACTACCTTCCCCGATCTATTCTTTTGCCAAACTGGGATGAACAATTTTTGTAGTTCATCCATGCAGTCTTTAAATGTCTTCCATTGTATATCCACCGTCAACCCTTTTAGAATTAATTGCCAGTCAATCTTGGCCAATTCACGTCTCATACCCTCAAAGTTACCTTTCCTTAAGTTCAGAACCATTGTTTCTGAATTAACAATGTCACTCTCCATCCTAATGAAGAACTCAACCATATTTTGGTCACTCTTGCCCAAGGGGGCACGTACAACAAAGACGGCTAATTACCCCTTCCTCATTACTCAAAACCCAGTCTAAAATAGCCTGCTCTCTCGTTGGTTCCTCTACATGTTGAATTAGATAACTATCCCGCATACATTCCAAAAAATCCTCTTCCTCAGCACCCTTCCAATTTGATTAACCAATCTATATGTAGATTGAAGTCACCCATTATAACTGTTTTGCCTTTGTCGCACGCATTTCTAATTTCCTGTTTGATACCATCCCCAACTTCTCTGCTACTGTTAGGTGGCCTGTACACAACACCCACCAGCGTTTTCTGCCCCTTAGTGTTTTGTAGCTCTACCCATACCGATTCCACATCCTCCAAGCTAATGTCCTTCCTTTCCATTGCGTTAATCTCCTCTCTAACCAGCAATGCTACCCCACCTCCTTTTCCTTTCTCTCTATCCCTCCTGAATATTGAATATGATCCCTCCTGAATATTGAATATTATCCCTCCTGAATATTGAATATTCACTTGTCCCTTCACCTCCCCTCTCCACTCCTTTCAGGGACCCAAGCAGTCCTTCCAGGTCCGACAGAGGTTCACCTGCACCTCCTCCAACCTCATCTACTGCATCCGTTGCTCCAGATGCCAGATGATCTATATCGGTGAGACCAAGCGGAGGCTTGGCGATCGCTTCGCCGAACACTCCGCTCGGTCCGCAATAACCAACCCGACCTCCCGGTGGCTCAGCACTTCAACTCCCCCTCCCATTCCACATCCGACCTCTCGGTCCTGGGCCTCCCCCACTGGGCCAGAGTGAGCAACACCGCAAGCTGGAGGAACAGCACCTCATATTCCACTTGGGGAGTCTGCATCCTTTGGGCTTGAATATTGAATTTTCTCAATTCTGTTAACCCTTGCTGTCTCCTCCCCTTCCCACCTCTCCCTCAGCCCTCGGGCCCTGGCATTCCCTCTATCTCTATCTCCCTCCCCCACCCCAGTCGCACCAGCTTCTCATTTTCACACCACAAACAGCTTACAATGGCTTGTTCCCTTTATCACCGATACTTTTTTGCATATCTTTCACTCATTGTTCCTTATCTCTCCACATCACCGTCTATATCTCTCGTTTCCCTGATCCCTGACCAGTCTGAAGAAGGGTCTCGACCCGAAACGTCGCCTATCTCCTTCGCTCCTTAGATGCTGCTGCACCCGCTGAGTTTCTCCAGCTTTTTGTGTACCCTCGATTCTCCAGCATCTGCAGTTCCTTCTTTAAAAAATTAAATGTGTCAGCAGTCCTGCTGCAAAACTGATGAATGACTACAGATCAGATGAAAAGAAAGTCTTCGAGGAATGCTTTAAGGAGAGTAATTAAGGTAATCATAGGATATGAGATTTGCGTAGGCACTTACTGCTGAAATAAGATCAGTCATGATCTTATATGGCAGGGTCAGCGTTATGGTGTGAATGGCTGCTTCCTGTTTCTATTTCTTATCTTCTGAACGCAGCTGAAGGCGTAACCATGAACTAAGGGGTAACGAGAATGAGGGATGCATTCAATATCAGAGTTTAGTTTAGTTTAGCTTAAAGGTACAGCTTTCGACACTGAGTCTGTGCCGACCAGCGATCAGCATACACTAGCGCTATCCTACACACTATGGACAATTTACAATCTTTATCGCAGTCTACAAATCTGTACGTCTTTAGAGTGTGGGGGGAAACTGGAGCACCCGCGGAAAACCCACACAGTCACGGGGAGAACGTATAAACTCTGTACAGAGAGCACCCGTAGTCAGGGTTGAACCTGGGTCTCTGGCGCTGGTGGATGGTGGATACAAATGGTGGATATGCACATGGAAGAGAGGGATAAAGAACATCATGTGTAGATGGTTTATATATGCAGCCAATAACATAGTTACCTCAGTACCATTAACCCCGCCTAGTTAACATCAATCAAAACGCCTCCCCTTCCTGGGTACAGTTCAGTAGAATAATGTAGCCAGTGCTTGAGGATGTATGTAATACCATGTGCTATCATTAAAAGATGTTGCACACTTTTAAGAGTTTGTGAATTGCTTATTTACATGGTGTCGAAGCTGGAAGAGACTTGCGTCTCCTGTCTATCGGGTTTTATTTCTTTTTTTTGATTTGTGCTTTTTGTGCTTAATCTCTCTGGCCATGGCGTACTCTTGCAGAAAGCCCGCGCAGCTTGTCTTTGATGCTGACATCTCTGAGCGCTGGGCCACGTTTGAATTTGATTTCACACACTTTGTCAACGTCACACACCGCGCTGATCCTGACTCCCTTAAAGCCTCCCTCCTACTCAACCTGTCGGACCCGATGCCATGAAGAGAGCCAGAACTTTCACCTACGCTCCAGCGGTCCTGGATGACAACAACATGGTGACTACTCCTGCAGAATCTGCCAGTGACCCCGCTTGCCTGCTACGTAAGTTCAGGGAGATTTGTGACCTGCCCTCGAGCTGCATTCTAGAGAGGGCACGGTTCTTTACAAGGAAACAGTTGCCGGATGAACCTGTTGAATGTTTTATTGCTGATTTGCATTATCTCGCCCAGCGGTGCCGTTTTGGTGACATGACAGACCAGCTCACTAGAGACATTTTAGTAACTGGCATGCGTGACCAGAGGCTGCGATGTGAGATTCTAAGGGATCCGGATCTAACGTTGGAAAAAGCCATGCATGCCTGCAGATTGTCTGAGGTCGTTGTATTGCCAGATGACCACCGGGACTCGGACAATAAATCTGTCAACCTGGCTGGGTTTAGGAGACCACAGCCTCGGATGGAAAACAATGCTTTTCTGCCGCGTGCCAACCCTGATCCTGGTGAAGTGCCCCCAAAAAGGTGCCCAAACTGTAACTACATGCACCACAGACTGTCGACGTGCCCCGCCTATGGCAAGGCCCGTAACTTTTGTAAAAAACGGAATCACTTCACGGGAACGGAATGCCGCCTGTCGTTCATTCCGTTCCCGTGGGAGACAGGTACAGATTTCCAGACCCAGTCTAAACATGCTGAGACAATCTGATGTCTGTTACGACTCACAGCCCAACATAGCTGAATCCTATGATGCAGATCCAATTAATTCTCCCGAGGATTCAAATGTGTTCATCCTCCTCCAGGCAAGCGGCCAACGTTCTGATCCCTCCTTATCTGTGACTGTCAATGATGTAACCTTCCTTGCAAAGTTAGACACAGGAGCGAAGGTCAACGTTTTGTCAATAAATCTTTTCAACAAGATAAGGAATAATGAGCCCCTGGTTGCTGACAATGCTACCCTGCACGCCTATGGTGGAGAAATTCTAAGGCCTGCGGGGAGGGCCACTTTAACTTGGGTGCTGCAAAAGGCCACGAGAAACCTGGTTTTCTATGTTTTGAACTCTGACTGTGTAACCCTGCATGCCAAGATCTTGGCCTGGTGTCCTTCGACCGCACGGTCCACAAAGTGCAACTGTCGTTTAACCCGGTTGCAGAATACCAGGACCTGTTCAACGATGACCTGGGAAAGTTACCACTGACATACCATATTTCCATTGACCCAAATATACAACCTATGCTCCGCGCACCTCACGCCATGAAAGACAGGGTCGAGGCGATGCTTAACAACATGGTCGAAAAGGGAGTGCTAGAAGCGGCAAGCGAGCCCACCGATTGGGTCTCCACCATGGTTGCCACGATAAAGAAAGACAAGAATGAAATACGTGTGTGTATCAACCCGAAGGACTTAAACCTTGCCATCAGGCGACCACACTACCCCATGCGGTCTGTTGAGGACGTGGCGGCACAGGTCGGGCAAGCCACAGTCTTTTCGGTTTTGATTTTCTAAGGGGAAGGATGTAGATGGTTTATCTATGCAACCAATAACATAGTTACCTCAGTACCATTAACCCCGCCTAGTTAACAACAATCATAACGCCTTCCCCTTCCTGGGTACAGTTCAGTGGAAGAATGTAGCCAGTGCTTGAGGATGTATGTAATACCCTGTGCTATCATTAAAAGATGTTGCACACTTTAAGAGTTTGTGAATTGCTTATTTACACCATGGATATGGATCATGTGCAGGCAGATGAGATCAGTTTAACATGTTCAGCACAATCATTGTGGCAAATGCCCTGTTCCTGCGCTACACTGTTCATAAGTCCATTAGGCCCATCAAGTCTACTCCAGCATTCAATCATGGCTGATCTATCTTTCCTTCTCAACAGAATTCTCCTATCTTCTCCTTATAACCTTTGGCACCCTTATTAATCAAGAAGCTGTCAAACTCAACAGCCGTCTGTGGCAATGAATTCCACCAGATTCACCACCCTCTGAATAAAGAAATTCCTCTCATCTCCTTTCCAAAAGAATGTCATTTTATTCTGAGGCTGTGCCCTTTGGTCCCAGACGCTCCCACTGGTGAAAACATCCTCTCCATATCCACTCCAGGCCTTTCACTATTCGGTGAGTTTCAATGAGCTCCCTCCTCATCCTTCTGAAGGAGGTTCTATGTTTTGTATGTACTATTCTAAGCAGTACAGGATCTCCTTTAATATCCAGTATTATGTTTATCCCTCAACTTAAACGGTTATTATTGTAGCACACTTTGTGGGAGATTGCTGGATACAGACTGTCTGCTGTGTGGCATTAGATCAATATCTGCAGTTTGAAAATAACAAATTGGCAGGAGAGGACATTGAGATGTTCTGCAAGTATATATGGCTGTCTCTCCTTAATTAGTAGTCTAATGGCAAATCCTTGGAGATAAAGCTGATCTAACTTTCACCTTTATTTGCATGCTCAATTAGGCCAGGTTTTTGACTGGGTTTTAAATCTGAGACCACGTGGCCAAAATGGTGATCATATGGCTCCGTTCAGTCTCAAAGACACTGCAAAGCAAGAAGATTGATTTTATCTTTCTTCTCTCCCAATGCACAATTTTAATAAAAATATTATTTTGTGTCATTGTTGCCTCCTTTGATGAATACGTTCCAGGTGCAAGCTCAGAAGTGTGCAGCTGTTTCACTGATACACTATACCAGGTATGTTCCTCGCACCAAAATGATCTTCACATTATGATTTCAGATGATTTTAAAAATACATTTCATCATACAGGGAAGACATATACACACGTCAAGGAGAACATTAGGACATTCAGATGCAATTTCTACGCGTGATTTCACCATTAACTGAAAATTAACTGGCTTTCCTTGTTCCACTTTCAAAAACAGAAGCAGAGAAGACGTGGTCTTTTTAACTGCCCTCACTTCCACTAAAACATATTTCAAATGATTAAGTTACACTGAACACAGGATCTAGTCATTTTTATGAAGATATTTTGAATAAATTAGATACAGTGGTGAGTGAAGCTTGCCAGTATGCATAACATTAGTAGTAAATACACCAATTTTGTTTAATTAACCAAAAAGCACAGAAAAATACACAAACCTATGTTTGTACAGTACCTGTCCTTTCTTCAGTCTGCGCTGAAGTTCTTCACAGTCAATGAAACCTCTTTTGTAGTATAGTTGCAGGTCTGCACACTATATCTTGACTTTTGCTCTACCTGTTGTACTGGAGTTTGACTTGATTATATTGATGTATAGTATTATCTGATCTAGACACAAAATGCTGGAGAAACTCAGCGGGACAGGCAGCATCTCTGGAGAGAAGGAATGGGAGCCCAACTCAGAGATGCTGCCTGTCTCGCTGAGTTTTTTCAGTTTAAACCTGCATCTGCAGTTCCTTCCTGCACGTATTATCTGATCTGATTGGATGACAAGCAAACAAAGCTTTTCACTGTGCCTCGGTATATGTGACAATAATAAATCTAAACTCAAACCTCCTCCCTAGGTTGCAAGTATCAAGTGCAACGTTTCTCAACCTTTTGACCCTTGCGGAACCCTTGAAATAATTTTCATGTCTCAGGGAACCCCTACATAAAAATTATATATCTTTATTAATCTCTTTCTTTCTCTTTCATAAACTTAAAGTTCATAAGGCAAATATAATATATTTTTCTGATAACTGTTTTCAGCATAAATAACTTGCGTTTTCTCAAGTTTATTGAAAATGCAAAAGAAAAAAAATAGCTGAAATCGAACTGCTTGTTCAACAGACCTCATAAGGAGGTTTTCATTCGCACATCTGTAAACACAAAAAAGCATAAAATGTGAAAAAGAAGATAAATAACGATAAATAACACAAACAAATAAAACTGAAGCAAATAAAGGCAAACAGAACTAAGCTTGGAGGAGAGAGAGAAAACCACACACATCAACTTTTCACAATCTAACAAAAACATAGATCAGTAAACTTTTGATAAACTAACACAAATAAAGATAAACATACTTAAATATTTAAAATTCATATAAATAGAATAAAATAGAATGCCTTTTATTGTCATTCAAACAAAAGGTTTGAACGAAATTTTGTTCCCTGCAGTCATAATAGCAACACAAAAAAAATGAAACACACAATTAACACAGTTTCACACAAACATTCATCACAGTGAATCTCCAAACACCTCCTCACTGTGATGGAAGGCAAAAGTCTTATCTCTTCCCTGATCTCTAACATCCCTAAATGATGGGTAAAAATGACTAAATAACGTGGGTGAATGAGGGACTGTACCTCCACGCCAGGAAGCACGTGCTCGACCGCTGGAGCCCTTAATGACCGTCCGATACCCATTTTTCCCATCCACCAATACAACCAATGTTCAAATGATAATTGTATCCGCATCAGACAGTTTTAAGAAAGTCTCCCATGAATTTTATTCAAAGGAATGCGTCAGTACACAATTATATTTACTGAGGAATGCATATCGATGTATTGGTGACACATCGTATAACAGTGTTAATACGATGTTAACAGTGGCAGTTAACAAGCATTAACAGTGGCAGTTAACAAATTGTTTTTGTCTCAGAGGAATCGAGTGATAAACGACTCCAATTGTTGTGCAGTACTCAATAACCCTGAGAACTTTTTAAAAATATAAAATTCCAAGGCGGTTTTGCTGCAATCTGTTTCGTGTATTGTATGTGGAATGGATGAGTGCCTTGCTACTGTTTATCAGTACCAAAGGATGACATAAGCCCTGTTAACGGGTTGCAAGCAGAAGCCTCCACGTGGCAATGTTGACGACAGAAACTGTACCACAGTGACTGACTGAAGTAGCCAATTCTGCAACCACCGACCATCAACCGCCACTGACCGACGGAAAGGCGTGATATAGAAGGTGGCCGGACACGTGGAAGAAGAAGCCCTGTTCACATCATGAGATTTCGCTAAGATAAAAATGACTCAAAAATGCATTTACACATGATTAGCCTATTTATTACTATTTCTCTCGGAACCTCTAGAGGTTTCTCGCGGAACCATAGTGTTCCGGGGAACCTTGGTTGAGAAACGCTGGTCTAATGTATATACATGCCCTCAGTTCCATTTATTACATAAATAATGGTACTAATGGAAAGTAAAAAATAAAATACTATAATTTGACTTTCTTTCAAATTTAGAAGGCATTATGGTTTATGGAAATCAAATGATACAAATATTGCAGCTTCTGATCTTTGTTTATGTCATCAAATGTTACCAATGGGGCATTATTCCCTTGTGTTCAGATGAAGCAATGTTGTATATTGTGTAACTGAAATGATTTATGGTAACTATAGCAGAATGAACACTGGGTGATATTTTATAGCTTCCTTCACTCCCACACCCCAAAGCCATAATTCAGTGGGAGCAGCCAACGTTAACAGAGATCTTATTACTGAGTATCTTATTTGGTAACCCCTGCATTCCCTCTCTCTCCATCCCTCCCCCACTCAAGTTGTACCAGCTTCAAAGTCATCTTGTTGAAGTCTCCTAGTCTGTATTGGTTCTCCCGCCTAGTAAACAGCTAACAATGGCCTGCTTCCTTTACCATTGTTACCTTTTTGTATCTTTCATTAATTTGTTCTATATCACAATAGACAATAGGTACAGGAGTAGGCCATTCGGCCCTTCGAGCCAGCAAGGCCATTCTATGTGATCATGGCTGATCATCCCCAATCAGTACCCCGTTCCTGCCGTCTCCCCATATCCCCTGACTCCGCTACTTTTAAGAGCTCTATCTAGCTCTCTCTAGAAAGCATACAGAGAACCTGCCTCCACCGCCCTCTGAGGCAGAGAATTCCACACTCTGTGAGAAAAAGTGTTTCCTCGTCTCCGTTCTAAATGGCTTACTCCTTATTCTTAAAGGATCTTTCTACATCACTGTCTATATCTCTTGTTTCCCTTTCCTCTGACTCTTAGCCTGAAGTCGGGTATCGACCCGAAACATCACCTATTCCTTTTCTCCAGAGATACTGTCTGGACCGCTGAGTTACTCCAGCTTTTTGTGTCTGTCCTACTTGTCAGTCTCTTTGAATCTATCACAGCTCCTCCTCTGGTTACAAACACCCAATTTATGTGCAACCTGTGCATGCACACAAACGTTTGGGAGGCCGGTGGGATGCATTTGCCAGCTTCTGTTGTGCTGCAGGCATGTTCTGCAGTGTGGTAACAGTGAATGCGACAATATCTGAGTGATAGAAACGGCCTGGTTTGACTGCATATTGCCCTTGGTTGACCTGTTTTTCTTTAATTACTCTGCCAGCAGCTGCATTACTGACTTGCAAACTGTTTGAAACATAGAAACATAGAAATTAGTTGCAGGAGCAGGCCATTCGGCCCTTCGAGCCTGCACCGCCATTCAATATGATCATGGCTGATCATCCAACTCAGTATCCTGCACCTGCCTTCTCTCCATACCCCCTGATCCCTTCAGCCACAAGGGCCACATCCAACTCCCTCTTAAATATGGCCAACGAACTGGCCTCAACTACCTTCTGTGGCAGAGAATTCCACAGATTCACCCACTCTCTGTGTGAAAAAATGATTTTTCTCATCTCGGTCCGAAAAGACTTCCCCATTATCCTTAAACTGTGACCCCTTGTCCTGGATCATGTTTCATATAACAACTTGCTTTAATGGCATTGACCATCAATTCCATTGCCTTTCTTCAAACATTACCATGCACGTCTTCATATCCACCCATGACAGAAAAATGGGGTTTCAATTCAATCACATTCATCTAGATTGCACTGCAATATTGTACAGATTATCTGCCCAATCAAATCTTTGGCAGGGGAGGGAAAGATGGTAACTCAGTCTGACAACAGCGTTATTGGAAAAATGCTCAATAACTTAAAAACAAAATGCTGCTATTCATGCAGGGCATCATTCAAAAAACAACAAAACAATGCTTTAACAAACAGAGGTATCATTTGGCTTCTGATGGTAATACTTTGATTCACTGTACATAACAACAAATCTAAAGGCTGCTCATATAACATACAAATGTGGCTTAACACAAGAGATACAATGAACAACAATAACAGAGTCACCATTTATTGTTTTACTTTACAATAAAGAAAATGTAAAAAAAAAAGCTGAGACAGAATCCGTGGAGAGAAAGACCGAGTTGATGTTTTTCAGTTCAATGACGTTTCCCAGCTCTGATGAAAGGTTACCAAACTTTAGATTTAGAGACCACAACACGAAATCGAGAACCTGGTGCGACTTTGGTGGGGGAGGGATAGAGAGAGAGGGAATGCTAGTGGTTACTTTAAATCAGTTTTTTATACCACTGGACTGTAAGCTGCCCAAGCAAAATATGAGATGATGTTCCTCTAATTTGCATTTAGCCTCACTCTGACATTGGAGGAGACCTAGGACAGAAAGGTCAGTGTGGAAATGGGAAGGAGAATTAAGAGTTTTGACCTTGACTATAGAGACTTCTATCATAAACCGATATTGCAAAAGATTGTTATAAAAGACAACATCACCCAGAGGAAGCATTACATTGCTGAGAACACAGTATCCAGAGTCTGGCTTTCCTAAACAGCAGCAGCTGCTTCATTGAGAGCACGGCTGTACTTCAGTTTGCTAATTATTAATGTTAATAAGCAGTTTTTTTCTTGTTTGTGTTTTTTGATGTTTAATGGAAAGTTAAACTTTGCCTTGTTCATTTCTGTGTCTTGCTACAATTTCACTCAATACTGATGTGGAGTGAGGATCTATGGATACTCATTCATGGCTTTCAAAGTCAGTGTCCTTGCTACAAAATGGTCAGCCTACCTTTGGTGGATATAAATACCCCTTGAAGCTGTTTAAAAATGCAGTTGGGAAAGGAATTATCTTGGCTTTTATTCCTCAAACTGTATCACCATATAGAAATAGTTGTGTTGGGGGGGGGGGGGGGGAGGGGGGGGGTGCACTATAATTGCAAGAGGGTGTTGATCTGCATAATTTGACTGTTGGATTTTCCTCATTACAACACGTTACACTTCAAAAAGTGACTAAAAAGCACTGGAACATGCAGAAGAATTTCTTTGATATCAGGGAGATAATCGGGCACGACAAGAAACGTCACCTATCCATGTTCTTCAGAGATGTTGCCTGATCTGCTGAGTTACTCCAGCACTTTATTTATTTCATAGAAACATAGAAAATAAGTGGAGGAGGCCATTCGGCCCTTCGAGCCAGCACCTCCATTCATTGTGATCATGGCTGATCGTCCCCAATCACTAACCTGTGCCTGCCTTCTCCCCATATCCCTTGACTCCACTAGCCCCTAGAGCTCTAACATCTAACTCTCTCTCAAATCCATCCAGTGATTTGGCCTCCACTGCCCTCTGTGGCAGGGAATTCCACAAATTCACAACTCTCTGGGTGAAAATGTTTTTCCTCACCTCAGTCTTAAATGGCCTCCCCTTTACTCTAAGACTGTGCCCCTGGTTCTGGACCTCACCCAACATTGGGAACATTTTAACTGCATCTAACTTGTCCAGTCCTTTTATAATTTTAAAATAAGGACCCAAGCAGTCGTTCCAGGTCCGACAGAGGTTCAGCTGCACCACCTCCAACCTCATCTATTGCATCCCACTGCTCTAGATGTCAGCTGATCTATATCGGTGAGACCAAGTGGAGGCTTGCCGATCGTTTTCGCCGAACACCTCTGCTCGGTCTGCATTAGCCAAAACCCGACCTCCCGGTGGCTCAGCACTTCAACTCCCCCTTTCCGTATCCGACCTCTCTTTCCTGGGCCTCCTCCACGGCCAGAGTGAGCAACACCGCAAATTGGAGGAAACAGAACCTCTAATTCTGCTTGGGGAGTCTACATCCTCATGGCATGAAACATATCGAATTCTCACAATTCTGCTAACCCTTGCTGTCTCCTCCCCTTCCTACCTCTCCCTCAGCCATCGGGCTCCTCCTCTCCTCCTTTTTCCTTCTTCCCCCCCCCCATCAGTCTGAAGAATGGTTTTTTGCCTATCTTCTTCGCTCCATAGATGGCTGCTGCACTCGCTGAGTTTCTCCAGCATTTTGTGTACCCTTTTATAATTTTATATGTTTCTTCTATAAGATATCCCCTCATCCTTCTAAACTCCAGTGAATACAAGCCTAGTCTTTTCAATCTTTCCTCATATGACAGTCCCCCGCCATCCCAGGGATCAATCTTGTGAATCTACGCTGCACTGCCTCAATCACAAGGATTTCGTTCCTCAAATTAGGAGACCAAAACTGTACACAATACTCCAGATGTGCTTTACCAGAGCCCTAAAACAACTGCAGAAGAACTTCTTTAAGGGTCTGTCCCACTTTCACGACCTAATTCACGACCTCTTTTTACTCGTGGACAGTTTTCATCAAGCTAGAAAAAACGCCCCAACCTATTTGATGCTTAGCATCACAGCCAACTACGACCTACCTACGACCTGGTGATGACCATGCTGCAAGTATGAGTCAAGGGCAAACTCAGCAGAGGTCGTAGAAACATAAACATAGAAATTAGGTGCAGGAGCAGGCCATTCTGCCCTTCGAGCCTGCACCGCCATTCAATATGATCATGGCTGATCATCCAACTCAGTATCCTGTACCTGCCTTCTCTCCATACCCCCTGTACCCTTCAGCCACAAGGGCCACATCCAACTCCCTCTTAAATATGGCCAACAAACTGGCCTCAACTAACTTCTGTGGCAGAGAATTCCACAGATTCACCATTTTCTGTGTGAAAAACGATTTTCTCATCTCGGTCCTAAAAGACTTCCCCCTTATCCTTAAACTGTGACCCCTTGTCCTGGACTTCCCCAACATCGGGAACAATCTTCCTGCATCTAGCCTGTCCAACCCCTTAAGAATTTTGTAAGTCTCTATGAGATCACCCCTCAATCTTCTAAATTCCAGCGAGTACAAGCCAAGTCTTTTTCATATGGAAGTCGTCGTGCCATCCCCAGGAATCAGTCTGGTGAACCTTCTCTGTAACTCCTCTATGGCAAGAATGTCTTTCCTCAGATTAGGAGACCAAAACTGTACGCAATACTCCAGGTGGTGGCCTCACCAAGACCCATGTACAATTGCAGTAGAAACCTCCCTGCTCTTGTACTCAAATCCTTTTGCTATGAATGCCAACATACCATTCGCTTTCTTCACAGCCTGCTGCACCTGCAATCCTACTTTCAATGACTGGTGTACCATGACACCCAGGTCTCACTGATCTCCATCTCCCCTTTTCCTAATCGGTCACCATTCAAATAATAGTCTACCTTCCTGTTTTTGCCACCCAAGTGGATAACCTCACATTTATCCACATTATTCTGCATCTGCCATGCATTTGCCCACTCACCCAGTCTATCCAAGTCATCCTGCAGCCTCCTAGCATCCTCCTCACAGCTAACACTGCCCCCCAGCTTCGTGCCAGCATCAACCCACGCAAAGCCACAGGGCCGGACAACATTCCTGGGTGCGTGCTAAGAGACTGCGCCGAGCAACTGAAAGATGTCTTCAGATATTTTTAACACCTCGCTCAGCCAGGCAGTAGTGCCCAACTGTCTTAAGAGTGCCACCATCGTTCCTGTCCCGAAGAAACCAAACCCAGCCTGCCATAATGACTTTCGACCAGTGGCTGGCTCTAACACCCATAGTAATGAAGTGGTTTTGAGCGACTGGTTATGCAGCATATCAAAAATAGCCTACCTGCCGACCTAGACCCACTGGCAGTTCGCCTACAGAGCCAACCCGATCCACAGAGGATGCAGTCTCAACAACACTGGAACCTCGTACTGCCACAACCTTGATCGGAAAAATACTTATGCCAGGATTCCCTCATTCATAGACTTCAGCTCTGCTTTAAAACCACAAATCATTCCGCAGCAGCTGGTGGAAAAGTTGGAGTTATTGGGGGTTGATGCTGGCACGTGTAACTGGGTCCTGAACTTTCTATCACAACGGCAGCAGTCAGGGTGGGCAGTAGGATATCAAAAAACCATAGCCAGTGAGCATTGGCTCGCCCAAGGCTGTGTCCTAAGGCCCCCTGCTGTTTAGTCTGCTTACACACGAGACTGTACTGCTAGACTCAACACAACTATTTCATCAACAAGTTCGCTGATGACACAACAGGTGGGGGTTTGGTGGTGGGTCTCATCAGTGACAATGATGAGTCGGCGTACAGGATGGAGGTGGAGCTGCTCACAGGATGGTGCAAATCCCACAACCTCAGTTCTAAAACGTGGGAAAAAACGAAGGAGATGGTGGTTGACTTCAGGAGGGCGGGGAAAACAACGCCATAGCGCACCTTTCTGCACATCGATGGAGCTGATGTGGAAAGGGTCAGCAGTGTGAAAGTTCCTAGGACTCCACCTGTCAGATGACCTGATGTCCACGACCAACACCACAGCACTGGCCAAGAGAGCCAGCAATGACATACACCCTCTCCGAAGACTACGGAAAGCAGGTCTCCCCACTGCACACCTACAAATTTTTTATAGGGGGACAATCGAGAGCAATTAACCTACAGCATCATCTCCTGGTTCGGGAGCTGCAAGGGTAAGGTACCAACTGGACAGGATTGTGAAGACCACTAGCAGGATTATTGTGTGCTCCACTCCCTTTATTGCTGGACATATACAGGAAGAGATGTATTAGCAGAGCCCATCTCCCTCATCAAAGACCCCCCTACCCCTACCAACACCATCACCCATCGCATCAGATATTCTCCATCTGCCATCTGGAAGAGGTACAGGAGCATCAGCTGCAAAAACCAGCAGGATGCTCTCAGCTTCTTCCCGCAGGCTATGAGACTGATAACGGACTTTACCCCCTGACCAAAAATATCGCGCACCAAACACCAACTGGACACACATGAGGGGGGGGGGTAGCAGAGCCATTGTCGAGTGAGGAGGAGCCACTGCGATCGGAACGCGTGATATATGTACTTTTATTCTTTATTTCTATTTATTTTTTACCGCACACTGAATGGACACTGTGAGAAACGCTTTTTCGTTTTCCTAGGGTATGTAAGTACTCAGAAAAATGATAATAAAAATATACAATACAATGTCAATAAGTAACTGCAGTGTAACTTTGAGCTCATTTATGTGGTCTGTGATGGATAAGTTTTACCTTGCTGCCAGAGTATAAAAACTCCAGAAATCCTGGACTACAACAAAATCACAATTTCTCATGTGGAAAAAGTTAAAAATGGGGGCCCTTGACAACACTCTTTTCAACTTCTAGGATTTTCACCAATGTAAATATATGGTAAAATGATAAAACATCTCAAAAATCCTTTGCGAAAATGAGTCCAGAAAAACCTAACTATTTTACCAGCAAGTCTTTGACCAAAGTCAATCAAACAGTGGCATGTGGACGTATTTAAAATCATTTCAAGAAATGAAATTTCTATTGGCTAAATTGGAAAGTGAACAATTCAAATCTGTCATTTTAAATCAGTGAAGTTGTTCATGAGTTAGTATTGTATTATACATAACTTCAGAATAAACAGGGGTCTTTGCAGAGTTTTTTTTCTTAAGCACAATATTACTGAAATATTTGTATAGTTTTTGAAAAATATTTGCCATTGAACCTACTGGGATTGCAATCTACAATCTTACAAATGTGGAGGGTTGGGGTAAAAAATTCAGTGAAGCATAGGGTTCTCATGACCAACTAGACTCCAAGATAAAACATTCAGATAATAGTATGGAAATGAACAGATGACAGATTTGGAATACAGGATACAGATGATTTTATAAATGCAAATCATTGTATCAATAAAACTCAAACAGTCTGCAAAGAGCATTTAATTTTAGAAGCTGTCCAATATACAAGTCAGCTTTGTTAATGCTATAGTGGCAAATTATACATCCCTCCATTTACAAGAAACATCAAACATTCACCATTATTTTTTAATTGCAATTGCTGTACACCTCAACTTACATTAATATGAAACTGTTCCAACTACACATATATAATCTGATCACATTCCTCAAGAAAACCAAATCCCAAAACTCATTTAAAATTTACAGCACGTGCAGGCATGCTTATTTTTTATCTAAATCTTCAAGTTTTCTACCAAAAATAAAGAGTACTTTTTTATACATAGGAAATTATTGTAACATTTACGATGTCTGACCAAACATTGATGAGAATGAATGAAGACATTTAATTATGTTACATTGTTTTGATATAGATTGTAATTCATTCTATGAGTAGAACAACTTAATTTATGGTACATGTATTGTACTTTACCTCCATGGTAAGTCAAGTGATTGTCAAGTCCAGTGCATTCAGAATTTTCTGTTAGTTTTTTTTGATATTATAAATAACTATTTATATATGTGGCTACAATGGGCTTTGGTTACAGAATTTAATAGCCTAGACTAAATTCAAAACACTGAAAATTTGTTGACGCCATCTCCAATTATATTAAATAAGGGAGTATATTATCATACAATTGCGAGAAAGAATTAGAATGAAATACTTATTTCCAACTGTTTAAAAGGATCTCAGGCTCATTGTACTGAGTGTTTTTATGGTAGCCATTTTGATTCTAGTTATTAGAGGGTACCTGCAAAATAGATTGGGAGATGGCAATTAGCTGCCATGGTTCGAAATAACCAATATGTCCATAAGAAAATAACTGAAATGTGCAACTTTTACTAACAATCTGGAGGAATTAAGTTGAGCAAACAACAAACTGCGGAGCGACTCAGTGCTGTACAGGAAGAATCCACAGTGGGAAAATCGTCAGACTTTGTTTTGATTTGAGGGTCCTGCTGAAACATTACATTGTCATGTCCTTCCACTCATGCTATCTGACCTGCTGAGTTACCTCTTTTATATTCAAGTTTGTTTTTATCTTACGATCCAGCATCTGTTAGTGTCGGGATAAAAGGAGTAAAAATTTGGTCCTCTCAATTGGAACGTTCTTATCTTCCCACAGAGAATTTCTGTTGACAATATTATATTTATTCTATATCAACTATATTTCACCTTTAAGAAAATTCGTTCTTTGCGTCTTTACAATCTTTTTCTGAATTTAATGTTTTTGTTCAGTTAACATCTAGTAATTTGATTTCTTTGGGCGGAATTTATTGATTGCAGCAAACCATTTCATCTGGGACTGCATGGTTGTCAAGAGTCCACAGATACTTTTGTCTTTATACAAGTGTTAATTCTTGCTATTAAACGTAAAAAAATAATCAAAGTGTTAAAACTTTCCATTGTGCTACTCTCTCTTACAAAAATGTACAAACTGACAGAAGTATCGATATTACAAAAGGTGTATAAAAAAAGAAGTAAAATAAGCAACCCCATACATTAACCAGGAGTGAAAGGATTTAATGTGTAGCAAAATAGGAATGTAGGTAAGTAGGCATTTGGCTTTTAGTTAAATAGAAGCCATTTTAATTCCAAGGAATACTTTTCACAGAAACTAAAACTTTGTGTTCTTAATTGTAATGCTGGAGCAAAATAATAATGTAACACTAACAATCAAATGAATATCATTCCTTGGGGAATCGTTTTCATATTCGAACTATAATTCTTGGATATGTTGTTATAATGACACAGAGAAAGGGATGCTGCAACACCGTTTCTAAGCAAATGGCAAGTTGTGAGTCAGTAATCTAATAAAACTGTACCTTTGTATTGAGGTTTTCCGATTCTGTTTTTACCTTACATCATTACAAAAGTTGCAAAATGTGCACTTCATATATTAAAGCCATTAAATAAAATCCCTACCTTTAGACTCAGTGTGTTTTTTGATAAACAGAAGAATGTGCCTCTCTCATGTTCTTAAAATAGCAATCTTCACATTTTTCACAAGTCTTGAGACATATTCTTATGATTCTCTCGAACAGGAATGTTTAATGTATGGTTTAGAGATTACTCATTTCGTAAATATATTATTCAATATTCATTTGAAATCAAAAACAAAATGGGCCCTTCCAAAAACTTACAAGAAACAATGTGTAAAAAAAACATAACATGATGAACTTACCATGAATACTAAATGAGGAGTTTATGATATATTACAGGAGTTGATGAAAAAAGGTTTCATTAAAATGGTGGCATATTCTATTTTGCGTTGGATCTATTGAGTTGTTAAATGGCTAGCTGCTACATTAATACTTCAATCACCCCCCATGTACATTAGACTAAATTAGATTATCAGCGCGGGTAATTTCTTTCTACAGAGTGATTGTTACCACTAGGACATACTAATCTATTTATACAACATGGGCTTGTTATTTTGACTGTCTATTACTTAGCCTTATAATGACCATGAAAAAACTCGCAAATGGTTACCTTTTTGACTATTTAGCCAAGTTTCATACTGTGCATGTTGATGGGAATAATGCCTTGTCCACTAATGCAACCACTTTTAGTAGATCTGGTGAATATCATCACATAGTAAGATTAGGTACCTGAAATTGACACCTGGCAACTCATCAGCCTCTTGTACATGGCATTACTTGTTATAATTGAATGCATTTATTTTAAATGTATCTATTTCTCCAAGTAGGGTATGATGTACACATTAAATTGAACCTAATTAGAAAGGATTTAAAAGAAGCACTTTGGTGTCCCACATGGTTCTCTCCATTCACACGACATGGTTTAAGTTTCTTTTTTAAAAAACAAAATCACATTTTAGGATCACTCACATAACAATTCTAGGCTCCTGTAAATCACAGGCAACAGTGTAGGACACAGGATACAGCTTTACATAGGCAGTTACTGATGAATAAAATAGCAACGTCTATTAAATATTATTGCCAAATGGCAGAAAGCCCAACCACCAGTGACAGTTTGATACATGCTTTTTCTAATGTCACAATGTGCTAAAAGTAAATAATGGACATCTGAGATTGTGCCTGTTTGTACTGGGTACTATCTACCACAGTCTTGGCGTATTGTCTTTCGCTTCTTTCATGGAGACCGAGGCTTCATTACACAATGCAGGCCGATACTCCTGCAGTTAATTTTTGGGAGTTCGGTGACGGGAGCACTTATTCCTCAACCTTGTCATATATTGAACAGCCTTGGAAAAAACAGTGTTCTCCAGTGTTAACCACCGAGAATGTGATTCTTCCATTCATGCTGCCACGCCCGATTCACTGTTGGCATCAGAAGTGAGGCAACTCGTGTGCCATGATTACATTGTGGAGTGTAACATTCCACCACTTAAAATAGCAAACGCTCCATTGACTCAATGTGATCATCACTGCCACCAATAGCTTATGATATCGGTCCTGTTAGTGTGCTCATGCTGTGCCACCTCGGGGCAGTAATTCATAGGTCTTTTCTCTTCCAGGACCTTCGTTCTGATAATCTTAGCAAAGAAGATTCTTTCTGTACGGTCCAATTTGGTCGTCGTTGACCACCTGAGATGTATACAAATTCCTTATATATTGAACCAAGCATGGGCCATATGTTAAACTGGAAGAGATACAAACATCCTGATAAAAAACAGTCATTAAAAACATTTCACTGAGGTTTGGAAGGAGGACATAGGGACTAATAATGCTGTGATTGTGATAATTGCATGATTGATTTATGTGGCATCTTCAGTTACTGGCACACATTACATGATATATATGTCATATTTATAAGCCATTATAAATCAATGGAGTAGTCTAATAGGCCTCATGGGCATTATCGTTCACTTGGCAAGCCATTTGAGATTTTAAGAAAAGTGCAAAGGGAAAGGATACCTTTATAAACATGGATCAAAAACTTAAGAATTTTATTTTGCTCCCACTACCGCACATGGATGAGATTTACGTCAATATACAGGAAGAGTAGGGTGTGTTCCCAAATTAATGATAAATTGAAGAGGGGGATCTATAGAAACATAAACAATTCTTAAAGATTGGAACAGGCTGGACACAGGAAAAATGTTCCGATGTTGGGGGAGTCCAGAACCAGCGGTCACAGTTTAAGAATTAAGGGGTAGTCCATTTAAGGATGCGATGCGGAAAAAAACTTTTTGTACCCAGTGAGTTTTCAATTCAATGGTGTTTTCATGAAAGAGTTAGATTTCGCGCTTAAGGGCTAACAGAATCAAGGGATATTGAGGATATATGATTTTTGGAATGATCAGCATGATCATATTGAATGCGGGTGGTACTGGCTCGGAAGGGCAAATGGCCTACTCCTGCACCTATTTTCTATGTTTCTATGAAAATAAACATAAAACGCACAAGGTGGAATGGTAGTTTGATGTTTGATGGAATTTGCCACACCTGTCGTTTTAATATGTACAACATGGTATTATATTCTAGCTAATCAGATGCTCATTGACATTGATGTGTGAATGAAAGAATGAGAAAAATGTATCTTCTGTACACAAAACTGTATTTGGTACTCTAAGAAAAACCTTATTGAAGCTATGAAAGCTGGTACAAATTGATTCTAATTCTATTTTCAAATTTAATAGCACATTAGAACCTTCTCAAAATTATCTTATCATCAATCTTTTAATTAAAAAACAACTTATTTTTCTGTCAGTTCCCTCCCCCAACTCTGTGCCATGATTGCATCTGATCTTGATTCTATATGTGTCATTTTTACCTTCTGCATTAAGCATCTCTATGTATTTTCTATATTGACACGCTAAGCATACAATTTTCAAAGTCAAGACGATTTAAGTATCACTCGACAAGTGCAGACCCATTGGGTCTGTTCCACAAGCAAGGTTGGGTTTTCATTTATATTCTATCTATTTCACCTATTACCCCACCACCACCCCCACATATTTTTTATTTTTTTCTTATCTTTTTTTTAGCTATTGATTTTATATGTTATTTATTTTATTTAGGAATTTGAGACATTGCGTGTGTTAGTATTTTTAGGATAGTTTTGTTGGATTGTTAATGTTATATTCGGGGCATATTGTATATTTTGAATTATGTAAGGGTCGCTGAGTGTAATTTCCTGGCTATTTTTTCTATAGCTT